>JASANB010007504.1:0-44118 GCA_030248155.1 Sabatieria punctata | reverse complement strand
TCGAATTCGCGATCGGTCTATTTAAGCAGCTAGAGAGTAATCAATCATCAATCCTGACAGGTTAATTGTTAGGTGGATCTATTTAAACGCTGTCGCGATGGTCTATTTAAGCGGCTACAGAGTAATCGATCATCAATCCTGACAGGTTAATTGTTAGGTCGGCCTATTTAAACGCTGTCGCGATCTGCGGATATCAGTCTATCTATCTCTGTTCGATTCCGTAGCTGTCTCTCTCACTCTCTCCAGCTACAAATTCTGTAGCTAGCTATTGCAACAATGGCTACTACTACTACTACTGCTGACAGCAGCAGAAAACGAAAACAGACGACAGCTCCCAAACCTTTGGCTATGGCTAAAAAGAACCGGTCCAGAGAAGACGATCCGATTCAGGATGAAGAAGTCGTGCAGCTGACCAAACAGTACTGGCCCGAAATTCGAACCAAAGAAAGACACTATCGAACAGTAGATGTCTACAATTTTCGAACCACCTCCCTAACACCCGGTCTAATCTCTAAACTGTTGAATCGCGTCTACCAACGACAGAGTTCCTACGGAGGTCGCGGTCGAGTTTTCAAAGTCAACATTCGCGCCGGGATGATACTGTTCGATAGAGTCACAAACAACATTTACTTCTGCCACCCGGGAGCTAACACCGCTCTGCTGGATAGACCTATCATCATTCACAAACCTAACGACATCGATACCGCTGTGGAGAATATTTCTAGAAAGGATTTCCGAGAGCATCTGTTACAACAGGTTCCCAACTCGCGCTACGTCTACTTCCAATCTACTAGCGTTCAGTTCGTCGTCACACCATTGCAAAGTTTTCCATTGCGCGGAGCCTTGTCAGCCAACGATTTTCCCGATAGTCTAACCAAACGCAAAGACTTGTACTGTTTCGTCACCAGCAGTAATGGGAAGAACCTACTCAACGATGGTCTTTGTCTATTTCGCTGTTTGGCGGTGTTCCTGACCAAAAAACATCCGCAGAAGTGCGAATCAGAGGCTAAACGGTTGGTTCGCGTTTACTGTGAAAACCGACGTATTTCAACCACCAACTTCCGCGGAGTGTCTATCGGAGAACTGGAGCTGGTCGAAGATCTGTTCGATTTGGGCATAAAAGTCTATACTATAGACCCCCGCGACGGAAAATACGCATTGACCCGACAACCTCAGTTGGGTAAAACGAAAGGGGTCTGTCAGGTGTTGGTGTTCAAGAATCGTCATTTTTGCCTGATCAAACCGGGAGAGGAAGACAAATTCTTGGGCGGATTTCAGTGTAACGAATGTACCAAGTTTTTCCGACGCAATCGCGATCGACTCTGGCACGAACAGCGGTGTAAAGGCGGTTCGCGAACCGTGGTCAAATCCGGTCAATACCGACGACAATCGAGCATCGCGGAAGAATTGGAAAAGGTCGGGGTGGCGGTAAACGATCCATCACACATTTTTCAACCATACTTCATCGTATTCGACGCAGAATCTAAAATGGAAAAGCTGGAGAACGCGTTTACCACAAAAACTGTCTACGAATATCAGCACAAACCACTGGTACTTTGCGCCGCAACCAACCTACCCAATGAACGGGTTAGACTTTTCATAAATCGTTCGGTGGGTGGAGAGGAAGAAGAAGAAGGTAATCAGTATTTGAGAGAATTTTTTGAACAAGTGGAAGAATGGAGAATGAAATCGCGAGAGTTGAACTGTCAACGCGCCGGTTATTTGTTGACTACATTGGATGATATCGCGCACATGTTGCAAGGTGTGCAGTCGCAAGAACAGTACGTCGCGCGTGTGAAACGATTAAAGAAGAAGCTCATCGGCTATTTGAGCCGTATAAACTTGATCTCTTTCAACGGTCGATCCTACGACATTCCGCTGATGCGCGATTATCTGCTACCGTTGTTGGAGCGGTACAACTCCAATTTCGTCGCCATCGATGATAGCGATGACAGTGATGACGATGATGAATCGAAGGAAGACGAAGATCCAACCGCTTTGTGGACTCGAGACGATGGCATAAACTTCATCTTGAAACAGGGAGCCAGCAGATACGACGCGCTGCTGACCGATAAACTGCGCGTACTGGACGTTCTCAACTATATGGGTGGTCAATCGTTGAGTTTGCGAGATTTCGTGGCCAGCTTCTCCACAACAGCGAATAATGGAGCCAACGTCCAAATGGAAAAAATAGACAAGGCGTGGTTTCCTTACGAGGTGTTGAAACGGATCGACAATGTCGATGATCTGCGCAATTTTGGAATTCCTAACATAGAAGACTTTCTGAGCGATATGACCTCTAAGAACACGTTGGGCAACACCGATGAAGAAATAGAACACAACTATAGAGAATTTGTCAGACTCTGGATGGAGGCCGACTGTCGTAGTTTGTACGACTGGTTGATGGAGTACGTGAAAATCGACTGTCTGTGTATGGTTCCCGCTTTGGAAACGTTGTTGCAAAAGTGGAGAGAGTACGGAGTGGACCTGTTCTCCAATCACTGCACCATACAATCTGCTATGGTCCCGGTGTTGTTGAAGTACGCTCCTCACAACGTTCACTTTATGGTACCGGACGAAGAAACTCTGCAACTGTTGAGAGAGAAGGGGATAACGGGAGGATTGGCCGAAATCTTTACCCGTCATCAAGAGGCGAACGTTACCTACATGAACCATCGTACAACCGCTAAAACCGCGTTCGTGGAAAGCCTAGATGCTAACAGTCAGTATTTGGCGGCGTTGGCTTCGGAAATGCCCGTCGGTCCATACCTGGTTCGCAGAAAAGAAAGGATGTTCGCGCCGGAGCTCATGGGCGAAAAACGCGCTACTACGGCCATCCAATGGCTAGACTGGGAGGCGGAGCGCAGTGGTTGGTATATTAGACACAAGCTGAATGGAGGAGAGTCGGTGTTCTACCACGGTAGACAGATGCGTCCTGATGGTTACTCCGCCGAAATGGACACCATTTATGAGTACGATGGTTGTCATACACACGGTTGTACCAGTTCCGAATGTCCAGTGAGTCGATTGAAGGATGAGGAGATCAGTCCTGTCACTGGTAAAACATATGGAGAAATGAAAGCTGAAACCGAGAAGAGAAATGAAGTCTGGGAGAGCAATCACAATCGTCTGGTGGTGATGAGAGAGTGCGATTTTAAACGATTGCTCGGCACTCACGTTCAACTGAAACAGTTCGTCCGAGATTGGATGTTAGGACCGCAACGGTTCGGTGCGAACACACGAACATTGTCAGAAATGGAGATAATCCGTCTGATTCAAAACGGAGGCGTTTTTGGATTCGCGCTGGTCGATGTAGAATGCGATCCAACGCATCCGAACTATGAAAAACTGAAACTCTTTCCACCGATCATTCGACACATCAACATAAACAGACGAATGGTACCCGACGAAATAGCCGAAATGGGCGAAGCCTACGGAATCGATATGGCTAAAAAACCGCGAAAAAACTTGGTAGCTTGTATGACTGGAAAAGAAGTGCTGATGTACACTCCGCTGTTGCGCTACATATGCCAGATCGGGGTACGAATCGTGGCGGTGCACAGAGTGATCCAGTTTCAAGGCCATCACTTTCCATTCAAAGCGTTTGAAACGGAAATAGCGGAGATGAGACGGGAGGGCGATCGAGAAAAGAACACTATCGCGAGCAATATCGCAAAACATATGGGCGCTAGCGCGTGGGGAAAATTCGCTTACAACCCCGAAAAACGAAGTGAACATCGTATCGTCGACTCCGATCGGTTAGAACTGCTAGTAAATGGTCCGAACTACAAAAGCCATCTGGAGCTGGGAGAAGAGTTCGCCGAAGTACAACTGCGGCCGAAAGTGTACAAATTCGATATGCCTATTCAGATAGCCGTGGCTGTATTCGGAGCGGCGAAGCTTAACATCCTACGGTTTGTACACAGTTTTCTGCTCAAGTACTTCGACACAGACAAGCTAACGATCTGCGCCACCGACACCGACAGCGTTCTGGTGAGTTGGGCTAGCGAAGAGCCGGAACGCGATCTGGTACTTCCTCATCTGCGCCAACAATACGAACGAGAAAAGTATAAATTTGTGGTTGATGAGCGAACGGCGGAGGCGGAAGCCTACTCCAAACGCACTCCAGGTTTATTCAAAACTGAAAAGAAAGCGAAAGCTTTCATAGGTCTATCGGCTAAATGCTACATCATGGCCGATGAGACGGGAAATACGGTCAAGCACGCTGCCAAAGGCGTTTCGGTTAGAACGAACAAAAACATTCTGCGCTACGAAGTATTCAAACGAGCGCTCTACGAAGGCGAACCGGTCGAGTGTACAAACAGGTCTTTCCGTACCGCACCCATGAAAACTTCCGTCTTTACGACCACCAGTCGGCGCACGGGACTACAACCGTTTTATGTTAAACGTAAACTGCTGCCGCCGGATTTTGTATTTAGCGAACCGTTAGATGAAGAGTTAGAATAAAAATGGTGTCATTCTTGTGAAAACATTATTCGACATTCATTTAACAGATCGTTTTCGTTCAACACTTCATCATAGTTGCTGGTTCGAATAGTTTGGTGCAATTCATTTTTCCACTCGGCGTCTTCATCCAACTTGGCATAGCAATCGTTCGCACGAACAAATTCTATTCCTTCTTCAGCTTTTTTCAATTCCAGCACAACGATATCCCACCATCGTCTCATGACCAACCACTGTTCTTCCAATTCAGCCATTTTCAAACGAGATGTCGCTCCGCATCGTTCAAAGGCTTGAGCCATAGCGGTGGGACAGTCGCATCGGCGCAGTAGTTTATAGTCTCGCCTATACTCTTCCTCCCATCGATCGGGTACGGATAGGTTACAACTGAGGCAGAGTGAGCCCGCCATCGATTTCAACACATTGCGCAATCGATCTACGTAGAGAATTAGAAAAAGTTTGCGAAACATCTTCTCTTGCGACAGCGTTAACGATGTCATCGCGCCGACCATACAGTAGACAACCGCCTTCTGCAAATGAAACTTTTTATACACTGAACGCCGCTACATAGAATAGTCGGTTTTTAAATCATTCGTTATACCAGCAGAGAACCAGAACCATTAGAGAACCATATAAAAATACAGTACATAGTGGATGCGGTGGAGTAGGTTGGTCTAGTAGCGGTCGACATCTGGCAAAAGACCGGAGCAGACATTAAAATAAATACTAGTACCTAGACTAAGGCTGAAAAAATGTTTTAGTTTGAGACAAAATTTTTGAAACGATTTCTCAGCGACTCGCATAAATGGGTTGTATGTACAGCACATTTAGTGCATAGATTTACTATTTGTCTTAACAATTCGGTCATAACAATAACAATAACAGCGAATGAAACGAAATTACATTTGTTCCATTTCAATGACTACCCTGAAAACAGACTAGCCAATTTAATTAGAATGTAAACATCAAACTCTATGTTGCCACGTACTGTGAACAGACAGGCTCTCCCGGTGTTCCAGCAAAATCTAATCCGTGTCGCAGAGGGCGACGACCGGACACCAGTGAATAGTTGAAATTTTGCGGCTGAAATCGAACTAAGCCTTCATATTTTGTACTTTTTGCAGTGCGCTAAACTAGAAAGTGTTGCAAACAACAAACTAAAGGTATTGTACATCGTATTGGTATATGGACAGTACAAACGCATACATAGATGGGTATTGGCGTAGCTAGTGTAGTAAGCCAACTTGCGGTTGTCTGCGGTGACCGAGTTCACCGACCCATCGAGCGCATTCTGCGCCACGCTGGCAGTCGTCGCGTTCTCCGCGTTGTAGTCTGAAACACCGTCAACACAGAGTTCAGTCCGTTCGTACCTATATGTAAACTTTCCCGAGTCCAGCGCATTCGTACATAATACGTAACATTTTAAAGAGATTGTACACAGCTAGTTTTAATACATACATGCGGTAGCCGAGTTCTGCTAAGCGATGGCCAACGAATTCTGCGCGGCGGTTGCGTCCTGACAGAGCGGTGGCCGGCGAGTCCTGCGCTGCTGGAGAGTCGTATGCGTAGGTGGTCGAGTTTTGCGTCGCCGAGGTGGACGGTGAGTAGATAGAGTCTAAAACAGCGAAAGTGCGCCCAGTGCGTACGCACGACCCAATATTTTGGAAAAAAAAAAAAGCTACATGCTGGCTACATAACAATACGAACACGGACAAAACAAATACGTGCATTCACATGCTCTATAATCACACTCAATTATACTTCAGTAACTGAAGCGGTGGTGATACTGTCCGACATCGGTCCGAGTTCGCACGACACATCCGGGTCTTGAACGCACTGGAACTGGTCCCAGTCGACCGCTCCGTAAACCTGGTCGCACTCGCATGTACAACCATCCAGCGACACGGACGGTCGGCCTACAAATTAAAACCGCAATAATCTACAGTCTCATAGACACAACTGTTAAAAACCAACAAACTTACGTCCCATCTTTTGCAGTTCATTCCTTAGACTTTCGATCGACGCCACCGTGGGGCAGAAACCTCCGGAGGCAAGTCTGAGTGAGGTCCAAAAACCGTCGCCAATGTCCGACTGCTCCGGCATCCCGAGACATTTCATCTCCGACCTGAAAACCAATAAAACAATAAAACCGTTGTACCCTATTTGCACGCACTCTCTACAAACAAGAACATTAAAAGGTAACAGAAAATTGGATAACGCTATCTCAGTAAATTCAAGCGACAACTGCCGCCGAACACAGTTGAGAACAAAAAACAGAAAACCAAAGCGCTGCCGACCATACCGCGGAGTGTATAGGACGCAGAGTGAGCAGTAGTGTCTACGCCGTGGAGGAACGGTTTAGGCACCGATAGGAAAAAAGTGTTGCAGTTATGGTTCCTCGTATGCAAATATGCAGACGACGCGCGTAAAGAAAAGATAGCCACTGATAGACGGATTTTTCTAATAGAGAAAAGAGGCGCCGTTCGTTGGCCGTACGTACACACACACGAGCGGCGGCTGACCGCCTGGCTACAGACACACACTGCATCGGTTGGTCGGGGGCAGAATTGTAGCGTCTGAAAAAAGTTTATCTCAATCGCTGTCTACCTCGCCGACGTCTGCCTATAGATAAACCTATTACGCCGGCGGACGCAGCAGCAAAAAATCCAGTCTGTCCGTCCGTCGACCGCAGCGGAAAAATTGAGTGGACGAATTTTTAAACTCGTCCGACGACGGCTGTCATGTACGTACATGGATTGGACGGCGGAGAGCGACATTTTATTCGCGTTGCGTCAGACCGGTTGCCCGACAGCCGACCTACATAGAACGGATAGGTGAAAAGTTTAATTGTGCGCGCGACGCACATTTCAGTCGCATAAACTAGTATCTGTCGGTCGGTTTTGTAGTGCGTTGTTGATTTTAAACGTTAATCTACTATCATTACCCAGTTGTTGACTAAATTTCAATCCCGGACAGCTGTTTTACAAATAAATCGGCTTTGGTCTCATACTAGTACGAGTAGTATAGTACATGATACACTAGACCCTGTCTTGGACGTCTCATACTAGTCCAAGATAGGGTCTAGGGTGTCATGTACTATACTACTCCGGGCCATGTGATTGAACGCCTCTGTGTAGATCGAAAAGATAGGAGTCAGTTCAGGAAACTGAACATTCTGTTTCCGTCGGTCGCCTTGTGCCTCCCAGGCATCCATCTTCGCTTTGTTCATTCTTGAGGCGTCCTCAGCCGCAGCTAAGTGATCCAGCACCCAGTTGGTGTTAAAATAATACCTGCAAAACCTGCCATCAACATTTTATTAGTTATTTCGGCTTTGTGGCTAAAAACTAGAAATAATTCTCGAAAATACCAATGCCTTTTTTGGTAACGCAAAAAACACATTTGGAAAAATGTCAAACTCAATAACCGGGGATCAATTTCCGAAGAATTCGCGGCACGACTAGACAATTCGCCGGGAACACGGTCCTTGCTCATCTTTTGCGCGCCCGTTTTCTTTTTCTCCAAAACCCGTTCATCTGCTGGCGAGTAACGCATGAAATCGTCACTATCGCCCAGCCGGCGCTTCTTAGCCGTGTACTTGGCCAATTTGGTTGCCTGTAAACCTGCTACATGTAGCATGTCTTCTGCATAACGTATGAGCGGATTTTAGTCTAACGTTTTAGCCCAAAATAAATAGGTAACATTATGAGACCAGATTTTTGCCGTATTGGTGTTTGAAATCGTTAATCATCCCTAATATTTTATGATTAAACTACTTGTCAAAATAATGTATGAACAAGAGACACTGACTTAATTTCTATAAAACTAACCGCGGCTGTCGGTTCACCCAGGGCGTGATGTCTCTTAAGCTCCTGTGCAAGCATTTTTTCCGTGGCCAAGAGATTTCAAACATTGGTAACCGGGCCGTGGCTGTACCAAGCGTAAGCTGCCACCTTGAGGAATGGGGCGTTGTCGTTTTGCAACTTGAGTTGGTTGCAAAGTTTCACACAAAAATCCCGGAATTTCGTGCTGGTGTACTTGGGGTCTGGATACCGAAAGGGGGGCTTCCCAGGGATGTCCTCGAAAATAGGAACGTCTGCGGGTTCCTTTATGGTGGCTTCTTTGGGCTCTGGACTGTACGTGAGCTTCAGCCGTCTTTTCGCAACAGTTCTGGCGTGCATATGTGCGTCAATCTCCTTTGGATTTTGTTCCTTAAACGCACAACTACATAAATACAGTATAGATCAAAAAAAATGTCCCATCGCTTTTTCGGCCTTCACTCAAACGTTTCGTTCTCAGTCACTTCTTTACCGATTTGGCTCAAATTTTCAGCAAAAATTAACAACATGGTTGGCTAAATATTCTGCAAGTGTGGTGCCAAAATTCCGACTCATACTGGTTTTATGACCCGAAAACTACGAATGAGGGTGGTCCACGGAAATTTATTTTTTTTCGGTAATACAAGGAGTACAGTCCTGAAACTTGCAGGAATGATTGGTGTTGCTATTGGGCATAACATACTAAGCGGGCAGCCCTGTAGCTCAAAGGGCACCAAAATGGGGGAATTTCAAAAACATGAGTGAAAATCCCATAGTTAAGAAATCTGCACCTTCTAGAATCAAAGCACTGAATCTGTTGTTAATCAACATAGATTGTAGCAGGAAGTTCGACAAATAAATAAACCTGATATTTAAGCTCTGTTCCACACCATAGTAACCATCCCTGCAGCGTTTTTTGAAAATTGAAAATCTTTAGAATCGTCATTTTGCCGGTTTTACGAAGAAAAGTCATATTTCGTCATGTTTTTGAAATTCCCCCATTTTAGTGCCCTTTGAGCTACAGGGCTGCCTGCTTAGTATGTTGTGCCCAATAGCAACACCAATCATTCCTGCAAGTTTCAGGCCTGTACTCCTTGTATTACCGAAAAAAAATAAATTTGCGTGGACCACCCTCATTCCTAGTTTTCCGGTCATAAAACCAGTATGAGTCGGAATTTTGGCACCACACTTGCAGAATATTTAGCCAACCATGTTGTTAATTTTTGCTGAAAATTTGAGCCAAATCGGTAAAGAAATGACTGAGAACGAAACGTTTGAGTGAAGGCCGAAAAAGCGATGGGACTTTTTTTTGATCTATACTGTAGTAGTGGGATCTGTATCATTACTATTAAAGCATTATGTTAAGCACGTTCACTCCCACCATCCCTACCACCAAATAACACACACTACACCTTGGAATTCCTCCCTACGGTGCACGACAGATTGGCCTTACTTTAGTTACATGGTGTATAGTGGGGGTAAATTGACCGGACTTTTGCAGATACGTTAGTTTAGCTCCCAAAATGGGCCCTTGGGCGCTGGTCTATGTAGGCGAACGGACACTGGACAAAATCCTAAACTTACCTCAGCAGTGCGCAGAAAAAGTGTAGGGTCCGGCTGGGGCGAAAGCGTTACATGGACACCACCCACATCCATGTTTGCTGCAACGTCCAGCTCAGGTTCAGCCGTCCTCTCTTTATCAGTCGAAGTTTGTAAGAGACGGTGCATAGAAATGACTGGTTCTTCGAAACGTGCAAGTTTGCTGGGCGTTAAGTACGGATACTGTTCCATAGGCCGGCGATTTTTCTCGGTTGACAACTCTGCTGCACGAAGAAGAGGGGTGCGCACACCTCGTACTTTGATGGCGATACTTGCTAAAACATAAGACAACATACAGTAGATGGTTATGGCAACTACAGGAACATAAATTTGAAAAAACTGAAAACTCACTTAATGACTAAAACATAAAAAATGTATTTTAACCTTTAGGTATTCGTGGAGCTCCTTCAACTCAGAGTTCAGATTCGAAAAGGTCTCGCAGTGTTTGCCCAGTGAGTGCATATGAGCTTCCAATATACACAAACGTTCTTCTTGCTCCTTTTTGCCTACATCGACCCTGTCAACAACTGATCGAAGCTGTTTGATCGCGTCAGTAACTTCAGTGAGGGGCACCGAATGTTTCTCTCTACTTCGAAGCACAGTGAGCTCCCCCTCCAAACGACCAACCATGCGCTCCAACTCTCGGTTATTCTCCTGCGCCTTTAGCAGCAGCGAAATTGCAGCTTGGCGGGTCAGTTGGCGAGCTGATAATTCGATTTCTCCCATAACCGTTTTACTGTAACATAAAATAAATTATACCTAGTAGGCGACTAAGTTACGTTCACTATTACCATACATGTAACAGGTCATCCGTCGAAGGGGGAGGGGGGTTCCTGGCGCCGGTTTTTAGAATTTTCAATTCCTGAGGGGGTAGCATCCGGCTGAGGGACATTGGTGCGAGCATGAGGGTTGGCCCCCTCAGCCCCCTTGCCATGGTTTAAACCTATCTGCTAGACAGGACAACGTCTAAGTGATGCTTGTTTCAAGACAACAATCAGCAAATAGTGATCGTACTCACTATGAGATAGCCGGGGTATTGCTTTCGGTGCTGCTTTCATCGCTGTCCAACCGAGCAAGTACGGGCTCTTCTGCTTGGTTGTCCACCTTTAGTTGACCCGGTCTCGGATGTGGCAAACAGATCCTTGGTAGAAGCAGCGCTACCATCTAAACTGCCTCCAGCCGAAGGTGCTATGGAGCCCAAATTTGCTGTTGCACTTTCTGAGACACTGTCAACGGTAACGGTGTCATCGTATATTTCCGGCTCATCCAACACAGGACCGTCAATCCGATCTCGTCCCTTCTTGAACAGTCTTCTAAAAAGATAATTTTGATCGCCTAAAAATAGCCGTTAAATTCATATAAAGTGCTCTAAATTGCAAATAAGTGACTTTTCTTGTTACACGGTACTCCTCTGGTACCAATAAAATTTTCAGCCATTTTTGCAGTTATAGTTCGTATACCTTTTAGTTGGAACAGCATGTCAAAGCAACATAAATGCTTACCCGCCTTTTCGACCCAATTTTTTTTTCTTGCGATTTTGTTGACGGTACCAGTTTGCCAGAACATCCTTGTTCACGCTGTAATCTCCAAACCTTTCAACGAATAAAAGCACCAGGTCACACCTTAAACCCAAATTTTAACAGCATTAGAAATAGAAGCATGTAGTAAAGTGAACATCACAAAAAAAACAAAAAAGAGGATTCACATTCCCCCTAAAGTTGTAGAAAAGTTAAAACAAAGGTTATTGCGGAAAACCGCACATGTAACAGGTCATCCACCGAAGGGGGAGGGGGAGGGGGATAAGCAGGGCTGACGCCGCCCGGGAGGGTTTGAGCCCGATATTTTCGGAGCATTGGTTAGGGTCTATTAACGCTAAAAATCGAATTAATCCCAATTTTCCGGTTAAAAATCGGTAATTTGGCCTAAATACAGCTAAAAGTGCTATTTTAGAGGTGGTTTTTTGGTAATTTATTTGTACCTGAAATTGTAAAAAAAACGCAAACATTTCCTCAATTTATTACTTGGCAGATAAATCGGATGGCGGCGGTTGGGATAATAATCACCCGAAGCGGGGATTCCATCCGTGCGGGCTCAGTCGGCTCGGCCTAAGTCGGCTTGATGCAACAACCCGCAAACCCCCTGTTACATGTATGCGAAAGTCTATTACATAAATTTAATTGATTTTACCCAAAATTAATCCCTGAACGCATGAAAATCTCAGAATTTTCAATCGTTACTGCTATTTTTTGCGTTTAGCACAAAGCATTATATGGAATAATATCATTCAATAAACAACTAACTTGTCTAACACAGAAGTGCGGTCGATTCCTTCAGGCACAGCAAGGTGAGAGTCGAACGGTTCGCCGTTTCGGGTACACCGCGTGACCCAAGCAGCAAAAAGGTTTTTGTCAAACGACTGAACCAGCCAGAATCGGTCTCTGGCATATAGCATGTCATTCGGTTGTAGCTTTCTTGCAGCACTCAAAGTCCAGCCTTTTTTTAACTTTGGTTCTTTAGCCTTAGCTTCATGTCTAGTAACTGGCCTGCCAGAATTGCCCTCTCCATGTCCGCCGACACCCTCATTCTCAGCTCCATCCTTGGTTCTTTGGTCATCCTGCTTTTCTTGCTCGACCGGCTCATAACACCAGAAACAGTCTGGAATCTGACAAAAGTCCTTGAAGGGTGGATAGAGCTGCGACTCAGGATAGTCGACAAAATTATAAGCACCAAAGTTGACCGAATGACGATCCCAGCTTACACAGTACGTTCTTTCCTCGATCTTAGCACAGAGACGGCCAGGCTCTCGGATCCTCCCCGTGCTCGCAGGACCGGTCACACCAGCCAACTGAATGGCAGTGCCGATCTCATATGGAACGTTCCCAAACACATTAACGTCCCTGTCAGGTCCATTTAACTGACCAATCTCCAATCTTGAAGGATGATAGAGCCACTAAAAATAACCCAGTGTGTTTGGCAAACACCATGCATAAAGCCATACATGTGCATGGTCGGCGGCTCAGGGAGGGACGACCAGGTCTCCGTGCGTAGTTGCCTGGATATAGGTGCAAATTTTCGGTGGGAAATTCAAATTTTGGCGGGAAATTTGAATTTTCACCCAAAATTTTGGCGGGAAATTTGAATTTTGTACAAAATTTTTGCTAAAAATACGAAATTTTCGGTTATAACGCAAAAATTTGCGGTAAAAATCAAATTTTCGACAAAAAATAGCCGAAAAACTACTTTTCTGATAGAAACATTCCAAAAAATCTAAATTTTCCAGGAAAATTTGAAAAAATCTCGGATTTGGTGCGTAGTTGCCTGGAGGAAGAGTGCGTAGTTGCGTAGTTGCCAAAATTGATTTCTGTGGCTTAAAAACGGATCTGGAGGCTTTCTAGCAGCCTCTAGCAACGTTTGGTAGATTTTCATTTTCGTCCCCCCCCTGTACCCCCCGTGGGCACCCCCCATGCACATGTATGCATAAAGCACCTCAAAACATTGTTACAAAAAATGGTATCTAGCCTTATTACAGTGAAATTTCTTACGATGTGTCCCAACAAATCGTCCTTGAAAGCTGAGCAACTATCCGGAAATCGAGCTCGTCGATCACAGCCACAAGGGTATTGAAGCACGTGTTCAGATGACTCGGGGACCGTGAGGACGGCAGTAGCAGCAGACGAATCAACAGTACTGCCAGCTGAGGTGGGCTCTAACGCTCTTGTTGCCAAATCACCATCTTCTTTACTATTCACATCCTTCAAAGAACTAGCGGCGACCTGTGCGCGCTTCTCAGCACTGCTAATGGCGGTATTCCGGATTTGCATCCAAACTCTATTCGCCACTGAATTTGTGGACCCTCCTAAACACATCATTTCTATTTCTAACTAATGAAAGTGCAAGAGTACATGTAACAGACCATCAGCTGAACGGGGAGGGGATAAGGTGGTCTGGTGCCGGCCAGCGGGCCTGAGCCCAAATTCCAAGAATAGAGGGTGGTCAATAAAAAACGCTAACAAATGGATAAAAATCACAATTATTCGAATAGAAATCTTCAAAGAACCTTTACAGCTAAAATTATTTGCCGTATAATTCGCGAAGGGGTGACGGGTCCCCAACTGCGAACTCTGACCTAAGCCTAGTGGAGGGGAGCATGTAAGTGTGGATCACTTCACGTCGATCGCACTACTTTTTTCGGTCCATGCAATTTCAAATCGTCATATTACTAAAAAACATACATGTAACAGGTCATCCGCCGAAGGAAGGTTGGGCGGGCCTGGCCCGGCCAGGAGGTCTGAGTCAAATATTTGGGAGGGGATTGGGCCCTAAAAAACGCTCATAAATCGAAAAAAATCGCAACTTTTGGGCTAAAAATCGTAAAAAATTGCTAATTTGAACTAAAATACAGCTAAAAAGTGCATTTTTGCAGGCGATTTTGGCAATATTTCTGTCTGAAATTGTAAAACATCGCAAAAATTTGCTCAAAAATTACTTGCCAGAAAATCGGAGGGGGTCGGAAAAATCGTCTCGGGGCGGGGGCGTCCCCATCCCGGGGGCTGGCCTAAGTCGGGTGGGGGCAGACACCCCAGACCCCCTGTTACATGTATCCTAAAAAAATCTATTTTCAAAATATATCACAATACCTCCACTACTAGGCGCCGGCGATCTATCCGCATTGCTCACCCCATGATCCGGCTTCTCGTTTGAGTCGATGTTGGGATTACTGCGCGGCATGAGAGCTCTTTGAGAAACGGAATACGCTCGATCGGCCAGGCTTTCTGCAATAATTACATACAACTGTTATGCGTTTTTTTTGCTTGCCAAAAGGGGGATAGATGGGTTTTTCGGTCCATCCAGGGCGCCAAAATTAAACAATTCTATACTACACAGTAAGATACACAAGACACAACAAACCTTTTGTGAATGGAGTTGGTGTCGATTTCTGATAACTGTGGGACCCAGCACTCAGTGTTGTCAAAGAAAAAGACAGGGAAGATGAAGCTGGCAGAGCTCTAGCACGATCGATTGTGAGAAAGCTGGTTGAGCCTCTCACTCCAAGACCGCTAGGTCTACCAAAACCCCCAGACTGGAAGCCGGAACCTTAAAAAGTAAGTACAATAATAATACAAAAATAAAACACAAAAATAGCAAAAATTGCAAGAAAAAAGATGTTAAGAACGTGTTTAAGAATACATTTGACTCAACGTTATTTCAAAGAATTTAGGATCAGACAAGCTGGACCCAGCATCATTGACGCCACACCACACGTCATCCGCCAAAGCGGGCAGGGGGGTTGAGGGCATTCGGCGGCTGGCGGTGTTGGAGCCCAAATTATATGGAGGGGGTAGGCACTAAAAAACCGATCCAAAATCACAATTTTTCGGCAAAAAATGGAAAAGATTTCATTTTCGGGTTCACAATAAGAGTAAAAGTGCTGTGGTGGGCTGACTAGGGGCGGTGGGGCCGACACGGGAACGGGGCACACCCCCTCGAGCCCCCTGTTACATGTGTAATAAACTGCATGCATGCAGTAGACAAAAACGCATATGCCAACGACTATCTGACAACATAATTTCTACCCGCATACTGGAGGCAAACATGAAATATCATAGTTCACCTGAAGTAAGCGAGCCGAAAGTCCCCGCTCCGGCCCGACCAACAACGGAAAGTCCTTGAACGCCTGAATGCACATACGCTCGATCAAACCCTCCTGCTTCCTCGTCATCGCCACTTTTACGGTCTGCCATACTCCAAAATCAGTCTATAAATTAAAAACGAAATTCTTAAACATGAATAAACAGAGTTTTTTTTAAATAGTTACCACTGTATTATCTGAACCATATACATGGGCCGCGGCGGGTGTCCGGGGGTTTTGCCCTCGACCCCCGCACAAACGACCCCACCTACCCACCTGAAGCCGACTTTTGTCCCTGCCATCACCCAACAAAATCGCCGTGACCCCTCGCCGTGACCCCACCCAACAGGCAGCCCCACCAACAAATTTTAGGTTGTTTTGACTTCCCCCAATCCATATTTCCGGCCCATGTATGATAAGAATCATACATGTAACAGGTCATCCGCCGAAGGGGGAGGGGGTTGGAGGGGGGTCTGGCGCCGGCCGCGGGGGGTCTGAGCCAAAATTTTGGGAGGGGGGGTCGGGCAATAAGAAACGCTCAAAAATCGAAAAAATGACAATTTTTGGGCTATAAATCTTCAAAAATCGTTGTTGGGGTGAAATACAGCTAAAAGGTGGTGTTTTGCAGGCGATTTTGGCTATTTTTGTGTTTGAAATTGCAAAAAATCGCAAAAATTACTTGCCAAAAAACCGGAGGGGGGTCGGAAAAATCGTCTCGGGGGTCCCCATCTGGGGGGGTCTGGGCTAAGTAGGGTGGGGGGCAGACCCCCAGACCCCCTATTACATGTATGATAAGAATGCTACATTAATCAAGCATTTAGCAAATGACTAACAAGCAATAATTACAGCTTTTCCAGGAAAGTCCTAATGATGATAATAAAGTTCTGTGAACGAGACGAGATAGACCACTTTTAAACGTGAAATATGCGCTTGCACTAGCATGACCTGTTTCGATTGCAGAATAGTAGCACGATTTCGAAATCAACAATCCAGTAACCCCTTTACTTTATTCATATCAAGTACCTATACCAAAACGATGCACTCCATTATTAAATTATTACTAATTTCATTAATTACCAAACATGTTGTGTGCCTCCATTTGCATGTTTTCCTCTTTTTCACAAAATAACTTGGGTGTATTCCGCCTGCACGTTTAAAACCATTCCAAAAATTGCACTACCTTCACATGCGAAAGTACGAAATACGGTTTAAAATAAATCATTTCTGCAAATTAGCCGTTTATGAACGTCCAATTATCAAACATGTAACATGTGCAGATCATCCGCTAAACGTGAAAGGGATTACGGGTGTCCGAGCCAAAACTTTAGGTGAGGGGGGCGGATTACATGGGCCGAAAATACAGGAGGAGGTTTTCAGCTCCCAGCTAAAAAAACTCCTATTTTTCCTAGTGAAATTTTTCTAACCCTGGGGGCGGGCTGGGAAGGTTTATAACCGGCTGAGGGGGTTTCTTGGCCGGGGAGGTGAAGGGGTAAACCCAGAAAGTTGAGTGCTAAACGTTCAAAAAGCGCAATTTTATTAATTTAAAAAAAATAGAGCTATTTATTCTTCAGATTTTGTTTATTTTTAGCCCCCTATTCAGACAGAGACGAAAAAATTCGCAAACAAAGAAACACAAACAAGTGATATTTGATATTACTTTTCTGTGAATAAATTTTGTTTCCTTTCCCTCAGTCTTTGATTCTCCTTTTTTTATTTATTTTTTATTTTTTTGGGCTATTTGCCGATAACGATAAAACTACCGGCAAAAAATTTGCCGATAGTCGGCCAGAAAAATTGCCGAACGTTCTACATTTTCAATTCAAACTATCGGCACTTTGCCGATAGGTCCAAATTAGCCGGTTTTACTATACTATAGTAAAATAACAGTACCAATCAGCATTTCGGCTGAAGAACAACACAGCAAAACGACAGTATTTGACAAGTCGTAAAAACGAGAATCCTACTACTGGCGGAAAGAGGCTAAACGCGTTAGAATAGCCTCAGAACGCGCGAACAAGCGCGGGAAGCAGAACACAAGCGGGTATGGCAGCCCAGAAATCCCGCTAATTGAGCGCGGCATAAAACCGAAACAACGCAAACGCCAAGTAGAGGATCTCGGTGGAACCTCCATTGTAAAGCTAATGAAATAGAGAGATTTGGAAAGTGCATGGGCACTCTAAAACCGAATCCTAAATATGGTCCTAAGCAGAACCTTAGTTGGAAGCGACCAGAGTTGTGTATGGCACACCAGATAATATGCAAGGCTTTTATTTACACCTAAAAGCATGACTGGGCGCGCAGGCCCTCAACACAGCTAGGCGCCTACATCCTTAACTCTATACTATGCTTGGCCCTGTCATGTATAGTGTGTGCTTTTTACAAAATGGCGTCCCAGCGACGCCTGATGATGCCTGCACTGGAAAGGAGACCAGGAAGTTGACTGACAACGAAGGAGCAAAATTTAGCACACGGCTAAATCCAAATTCAGCCAATTGCTAGGGATGTAAAAACCTTCTAGCCATATGCACATCGGATACTTAAGCGGCGCCTCTAGACAGTCGTCGGTCAGTGTTCCTCGAGTCCCGCTGCGCTCTCTCCGCCGCAAGCGCCTTCCAGCCGGACCAAGAAGATTGAGTTATCGACTGTAGCCAGCACCGACCCCAGTGAGCAACCGCCACTGTCCAGCCTCCGGCGTCAAGCCACCTCGATGAAAGGCAGCGCAGGTGAGCGCGCGCCGCTCTTCCTCAGCGCGTAGCTGCATTCCTTCTGTGTGAGATTAGTCTATTGCCATGCCATGCCATTAGTTCACTCCGCTTCCACTTATAGTTGCGCACGCTTCCCCAGTAGCCCGTATTCCATCATGTGTATAATACAGGGTGTCTCAAAAAAAATGATCACATTTCTTTTTACTGCCATTTCCGCAAATTTTGACCAAATAGGCTGAAATTTGGACCATAGGTGCCAAAATTCGGGGAATTTTATGTGTTAAAGTTTGGTGCACTAAGCTTGACTCATTCCCGAGAAATTTCAAAAAAAGTGAAATTTGGTAATTTCAATAGTGAAAGCCGGTCACCGAAAAAATGATCACATTTCTTTTTACTGCCATTTCCGCAAATTTTGACCAAATAGGCTGAAATTTGGACCATAGGTGGCACAATTCGGGGAATTTTATGTGTTAAAGTTTGGTGCACTAGGCTTGACTCATTCCCGAGAAATTTCAAAAAAAGTGAAATTTGGTAATTTCAATAGTGAAAGCCGGTCACGAAAAATATAAACATTTCCTTTTCCTGTATCTTTTCTAATTTTTGTCGGAATTGGATGAAATTTGGAGTGTAAACGCAGAAGTTCAGGGTAATTCGTGTGTAAAAAGTTTGACCCATGAACTCCAACGCCATCGTTAGAGTTTAGGCGATAATGTAATGTAACGTTTTTTCGGTGACCGGCTTTCGCTATTGAAATTACCAAATTTCACTTTTTTTGAAATTTCTCGAGAATTAGTCAAGCCTACTGCACCAAACTTTAACACATAAAATTCCCCGAATTTTGGCACCTATAATCCAAATTTCAGCCTATTTGGTCAAAATTTACGGAAATGGCAGTGAAAAGAAATGTGATCATTTTTTCGGTGACCGGCTTTCACCATTGATTTAACAAATTTCACTTTTTTTGAAATTTCTCGGGAATGAGTCAAGCATAGTGCACCAAACTTTAACACATAAAATTCCCCGAATTTTGGCACCTATAGTCCAAATTTCAGCCTATTTGGTCCACATTTGCGGAAATGGCAGTAAAAAGAAATGTGATCATTTTTTTTGAGACACCCTGTAATACACTTATATACACGACATGGTAGCAGTTCAAACTCTGTCGTAGGGCTTTCTTTGTGGTCGACAGAGCGACTCCATCCCCTCTATCTCGATTTCATTTTTGTGAGCTTGATTTGTTGTTGGCACTAGTGTTCCTGCTATGCCGCTGCCTCAGGAACCATTACTGTGCTGTCCAATGAGAGGTCAACATTTTAAGGCAACATTTTCTTTCTGTTTCAACCCATAGTGGTCCCAACTCTGACTTGCATTATTGTATTATTGTAAGCCTTTACAAATTCTCTGCATTATTGATCTCGACGAAATTACTGGTGAGCTACCTAAGTTAATCGACACAGAATTGTCCCAATTGTGATTTTTTTGCATTACTTGTTTATTCAGCAATGGACTCCAGTAGTGAAACGAACCACTGATCTATCTCGCATCAAGCCAAGAACGCCTATGGGAGGCTAAGACAACAATCAAAGTTGTCACTGAAGAGTAGTGTCTCCAAGTGGAGCAACACAAACAGTGTAGCCATGGGCCTAAGAAAGGAACCATGTGACACAAAAGATAATCATGAGCCTAAGTTGGTGCGATTTCTCCCAGGTTGTTGTTAGTGCAGACCTGAAACGGCCTGCAACTCTCTAATGTGTTTTACAATTTTTTAATTGAAACAACCTTGCTGTGGAGATACGTATATAAGCAAGGCAATCATGGGCATCAATCAGTTCAGTTTTATCAAGCACATGGCCAACAGTTGGGTAATATGGGTAATCGCCGACTGGTGTCTGATAAATGGACAACCTTCAGTGATCCTGACAGGCAAGTAGAGGCTTCCATGAGCATACTATGCTCAATGCCCTTCTGATACATAAGTCAAGTAGTTCAATAAGTCAACGAGGAGTAGCAACCTCAGTCTTCAAGTTTATACCTTCTGTACTTCACAGAGTAAAGCTTCAGTTGAATAATACCGCTAGTGTCTCTGACAAAGTTGCCGCAATGCCACAAAAAGAGAGACGCCGCCGCGAAAGTCGACACCGCAGGAAGCGATGCCGCTGGAAGCTATGCCAGCGATGCTGCAAAATAGAGATACTGCCGCGAACAGGCGATGCCGCAGGAAGCGATGCCGCTGGAAGCTATGTATGCCAGCGATGCTGCAAAATAGAGATTCCGCCGCGAACAGGCGATGCCGCAGGAAGCGATGCCGCTGGAAGCTATGTATGCCAGCGATGCCTCAAAATAGGGATGCCGCCGAAAAATGGAGCGATGCCGCTGGAAGCGATGCCTCAAAATAGGGATGCCGCCGAAAAATGGAGCGATGCCGCTGGAAGCTATGCCAGTGATGCCAGAAAATATATTGTAGAGCTGCCGCAATGAAAAGGCCACAGGAAAAACAAAGCAACTGCGCAAAAAATACATATGTAGTCCTGGGAGAGCTCCAGTTACAGAATTTCTGCTTTGAAAGTGCTACAAATTTGCAAATATTTTAGTATCTCACAGTTGATTTATTTTTTCTGAAAAATTTTTCTGAATCCTGTAGCAAATTCCTTGATTGGCGTCAATGCTCTGACTTGATAGCTTACAATAATACAATAATGCAAGTCAGAGTTGGGACCACTATGGGTTGAAACAGAAAGAAAATGTTGCCTTAAAATGTTGACCTCTCATTGGACAGCACAGTAATGGTTCCTGAGGCAGCGGCATAGCAGAAACACTAGTGCCAACAACAAATCAAGCTCACAAAAATTAAATCGAGATAGAGGGGATGGAGTCGCTCTGTCGACCACAAAGAAAGCCCTATGACAGAGTTTGAACTGCTACCATGTCGTGTATATAAGTGTATTATTATACACATGATGGAATACGGGCTACTGGGGAAGCGTGCGCAACTATAAGTGGAAGCGGAGTGAACTATATGGCAATAGACTAATCTCACACAGAAGGAATGCAGCTACGCGCTGAGGAAGAGCGGCGCGCGCTCACCTGCGCTGCCTTTCATCGAGGTGGCTTGACGCCGGAGGCTGGACAGTGGCGGTTGCTCACTGGGGTCGGTGCTGGCTACAGTCGATAACTCAATCTTCTTGGTCCGGCTGGAAGAGTGCTGTAGGCAGGAACGGTAGAGAGGAAGGTTTTTATATCCTTCAAACTAATCTTTTCATCACCGGCTGTCTTTTTGACAAAGCGATAGAATTTCTCTGGTGACATAAGACCCTGTTTTGAGTCGAAGTATAATTGTCGCAATAGGGTTACTTTCTCATTGGACAACATCGTTGTAGTAGACAGTGGTGCATGATGAATCGGTCTCTGAGTTTGCCAGCAAACCTGGTAAAAAGAGCAACAGTGAGAGTACAAGACAAAGAATTAGAGATTGCTGTCTCTTGTCTGTTGGCAGAGTTGAGAGAGCTGTTTTGGAAAACGATCAAACTGAGACCAGAATGGTTGTTGCCTAATCAGCTGACTAGCCTTGTTCGCTGGTATTTTAAATGCGCAATTGCGAATGATAACGATGGTTTGTTGATCGATTTCATCATAGATGACTCATCAGTTGGAAAACGGTTGCATTTGGAAGCAGCGTTGAGTTTTTGTGCTTGGAAAAATGCAATGGCATCATCTGAGGAGAAGAGTAGCTACTAGTAGCAGTAGTTGGACAGATATTGAAGAAAATTTCCGCAAACACAAAACTCTCACTACTACTATCGATGCAGAGATGCTCGCGCGCGATTTCTTCTATCAGTTTATTGTGCACAATTTTGGATTTTGCAGAAAAATCCCTGAACAAGTATGGAATTTAAATGATGGCATCGTTGAGTCTGTAGAAGACTGTTTGGAAGATTTGTGGTTGAATATTATGACAGAAAAGGAGATGGATTTTTTCTCTCAGCTTCAGCAGATTCCTACTAGCAGTCATTCGTTCTTCCACTGGCCATCTAACCTACTGGATTCTATCATAGACTCTCACCGAACATTTATAGAATTGTTCAACTTCGCTAATAGGGTGTATGAACAGTTTGTGCATAGATATATTCGCATCGATCAGCCAGCTGTTCTCTATGAGATGTTTAAAAGTAGCGCGTTATACCTAGTCTAGTCATTGTGCAACAACAATATGCAGTGAGAGCAAGGTAGCTCAGGAGCTGAGGAACAACCACTACTATTGTTTAGTATTGGCTCGGTTCTACTTGTCTTCATACTGATAGTGCTGTTGGCGTTGGGTTTTCTTTGTAATGTAGAGAAATAAAAGGGAAGGAAATGAATAAGAAGCAAAAATGAAATAGAAAAAATAATAACACCTACTATGAATTAGGTTTCGACCACAAACCTTGACCTAATTCAGTACTTTATCAGTTAGGTCTCATCGGAAGGTTCTGATAAAGCAACAAGCAAAAAACTGCTTGATGGAAAAAACCTTTGGGATACAGGTAAAAAATAACATAAAAGCCACTGCATAAAGGACAAAGTAAAATCAATAAACAGAGTGAGGTTACTTACATACTCGCCACTGCTTGCGGATGAGGTCCTCTGCCTTTTCGATGGTCGTTCTTCTTCCATGATGCAGACAGTGCCAACCACTAAGGCAGCCGCAAGAAGGCAGAATAACGCATCGAAACTTCTCTATCTTCTCGAATTTTCTAAGCTCAATCCATTGGCAGATGCCATAAAGTGCTAAAAGACAGGGTCCTATCACGTTTAGCCGAAAATTGAAAATGAGCCAGTGTAAACGTACAGTAGGCTACAAAAACCCGCTGTTGTACCACCTGCGCAACAATTGCGCGAAAATTAAACAACAAAACTAAATTCCACATCCTAGCAAGCTAGGTAAGGAACATCCCAAAAATGGGTTTTCCACATCCCTGTTGAAACAGGGTAGAAAATAAATACGAAGGTGTATCTAAACAATAGAAAGCAAAAACTTTGCTATTTCAGGTCTAGTAAAAAGACCGAATTTAAGCAAAAGTTCAGAGTTTTTGCTAGCAAATTTGAAGAAATAATGACAAAGAGCAGATTTTACAAAACCATGTTGTAGAAGCCTTTTAATCATATCGGCAACGGAAATTTTAAAATCTTTTAGATGTGTACAAATACGTCCAAATCTAACTAGTTGAGTATAAAAAACGTTGTAACCAAGCTGTATATGAACATTGCTAGAAGCAAAACAGTATCGAACCACTGCAAAATTAAAGTCATCAGTTTTATTATAAACTTTAATTTTTAGCAAATCAGTTGCATCAAAACTAAGATCCAGAAAACTAGCGGTTTTTTGAGAATTAGAGGTTTTATTTAGAGGAAGACAGCTTGGATAAATTTCTTTGGCAAATTCGAAAAAGTTTTCACAGTTAAAATTCAAAATATCATCGATGTAACGACAAGTATAACGTAATTGGCTTGCTTTTTCTTTATTTGCATTATTTTTTAAAAAAGAAAATTCAAGCATAGTTAGCGTTAAATCTGCAATAAGTGGGCTGGCGTTTCCGCCCATCGGTACACCACAAATTTGCCTGAAATTAATACCCGCAAAAGTAATGTATGTCTCATCGATTACAGCTTCAATTAGACATTTAATATCGAACTTGTCAGTCATACAATCACTTTGACAGTTGACATCATTAGTATAAAATGCTCGGTGGTTTGAAATTGCTACAAAATCTTTGTTTGAGTTTTTGAAGCAAAGATCAGTAAGCTTGTATAGTTGTTCCTTAATAACTGCATGTGGTAGACTGGGAAATAAGGTACTAAAATCAGCTGTATGAATAAGATTAACATTTCGGCATAACTTATGGGCTAGTATCAGTGCCTCAAGCCCACTATCAATCGACCAAAACGCGTTAATTCCTGTACGATTTTTCAAGACAGCACAATATCTGCGCAAATGGCTTTTAAACAAATTCAAAACACAATGAAGGAGTTTAGAAATAGGCTTAGTCGAAGATGTTCTGGCACCAGAAATAAATCTGAATTTATATGGATTTTTATGAAGCTTAGGAGTTGCAAATAACTTTGGTATTGCACTACAGTCTTTTGCATCGTATTTAACAAAATATTTATCTGCAATTCTAAAATGTCTAGCAATTAACTCATCCTTTGTTTTAGCTGTAGGTAGATAAGTAGCATTGCCGGAAATATCAATTTGATTACTGCTATTAATAGTAATTCCTAACTCATCACAGATAACCATTAAATAGTATTTTTTACAAACAAATATAAAATTATTAGCTGCCTTATCCGCAGGAACAATTACGAAGTCTTTATGAAGTTCATTAAGACAACTTTTAACCTGTGGCAAACTAATCAAGTTCCTACCAGCCGGTATGCAAAACTCTTTCTGTGCAAATGAAATTCTATTACTTAACAATTTTTTAAAAAGAAAACAGTATTGGTCCAAGCTGTGAGGTGCCAGCCGAACTTTACGTACTGCAAATTGTAAATATTTAGTCATGGAACTGATGATGGAGTCAGCAGCTGCTCTCCAATCAATTTGAACAGGAAGCCTATATTTGGCTCCTTTGGTGAATATTTCACGTAATTGTTGGTTTTTAAACCGCTGAAGCCAAGAAAGAAATGTGAAACAATCAGCTTAAAGACTTTGATCATCAAACAATGCGACAATGAGCACATTCTGCTCTCTACACCGGATGGTGAATGTAATTTGTGTCTGGACAAGAAGAAGATGAACGAATTTAAAAATATCATCTTTTATCCACTTCGAAAAGACCATATGCGTAGCTTTGTGAGTACAAAGAACAACTTCGGGTAAACGAAGCATGACTTTGGGTAAACACAGCACAACTTTGGGTAAACGAAACACGACTTCGGGTAAATGAAGCACGATTTCAGGTAAACGAAACAGTTTCGGGAGCTCCCCCCCAAGGTGACTGACCCATGCATCCTGAAGCTATATAGTCAGAGGTAGTAGGGAGTAAGGTATAGTATCGGGTCACCCGAATAGCGGTTTCGGGTTGCCCTAGAACCAAAGTACAAAAGCTGAACCAGAATATGCTTCGTGTAACTGAACCCGATTTTGCACAACCAAACTAAGGCCGAATACATGCCCCGATCTGAGAGCCGAATCGTTTTTGCACACCTGAATTTAAATTCGAATTTTTTCGCCAATTAGGCTGCCGCAGGAGCCGCTGCCTTGCCGCCGCTCACTTACTTCATTGTATTGGTTTGCTTTCATGCAAAGTGGTTGCGCACGCCATGGCTGATGGTGCGGAAGACATTCTGTAAAAGGGGGCTGTAAAATTTTGAAAGTGCCAGGCTAAAAAAATTAAGCAACATTTGCCTTTAAAATGCGTTTAAAAGGCATTCCGAGCTTAAAATTAATAGAATTACAAGTTTTAGTAGTTTAAAGTGGCCTGCACTAGGGGAAAGTGCATGGCTGACGCTCAAAGGAAAGACACTACTTTTATGTGCTACTACCGGTGTCAGGTCCAGCTGTGCCCCGGTTTTTGTGACTGGTCTTTCCACACCAATGTGGAATTCTTTTATGACGATCCTAAGTGCACTGGAACGGTTTTTGTGCTTGCAAAACAACATGCTGTAAACAGATCAGAACAGCTCATTAAAGTGCTGTCATTGGCTAGGCTTTTACGTGTTTCTTTTGTATTGCTAACTACAGTGTATGTGTCTGCTTTTTTTATAAAAGCTGCATAGCAGATTGCCGCTTGGTTGAAGGATATTATATTAAGTAGGGTGGCCCAACAGAGGCAGGGATCGCCGAGATCCAGCTGAAAGGAGGCATAGCAAGCGCCTAAAAACAAACAGCAAATGCAAATTGTTGCGTAATCGCCACCAAAAAACATATAAATTCGCCACCAAAAAACATATAAAAAACATATAAACACCACAGAGCAAGCGGAGCAACACTCAACTTGGGTCAGGTATTCCTGTAAGAGGCTTAGAGTGCTTTAATTACTCTCCCTCAAAAGACAGTTGTTGTGCTAAAACGCCCCAAGCACAGTTTAGACCGTCTTTATTCCAAATTATGCGGCTAATGGGTGTTTGTATTGAGTGTGTAAACAACATCAGCCCGGGCACAAAAAGAAAACTGCTCAATGGCCAAATCCCGAAAGCCCGCAACTACAGTAGGCTACTGATTGTAGTCCGAATTTATTATTCTGTGCTGTATGTATGTACAATTTTGGGTGCCGTTTACGTGTTACAGCAGAAATCGGTTTGCTTGACCAACTTTTCACAGGCTGCCAACGCAATAAGCGCAGCCGAGACAGTCATTGCCACAGAGGGTATGGCCGCCAGCCCCACACTCACTTGCATCCATGCATTTCGATCGAGCCACGGCGGCCCTCAAAGCAAATGGGGCACCCGCTGCAGTACCAGAGGACCTCTCCATGTGAGAAGCGCGGGTCACAATCGCTCACATGGTCTCTCGCGGCGCTCCATCCACCAAACCCCAGAACAGGGACGTCTGGAGCAACTTTGTGTTTTATTTGGCAGCTCATTTGTCTTTGTTGTAGACCGAGCTACAACCGTGCGCATCGTCAGCGTGGGTTCCTATGCAGCCGCCCCAGTCGCAGGCTCATTGTCGGTCGACCACCCCACGCAGCTCAAGACATCTGATTCGCAAGCTGATGTGCCGGGACTGCCACACCTGGGCATCTCTTCACTGCCGCAACTGCCAAACGGTCACTCTACGGTCTACTGCAACACCTTTGACGCCAACAGGCAGGTATTTCCCTGCCATGCCTACTGCATCGGTCAGCTCTGCAACGTGCTTCACTCTGTCTGCAACCCCATTCAGTCATCATTGGACACCAGGGTTCTGTGTCAACACCCATCTGTCTGTAAGTACTGTACATCTACTTTGCAGCTGGGCAGGCTTGTAGCGCCTAGTATGGTGTCCATAACGGCTGGGTGGCGGCGACTTACATCCCCTACATTCTTCCAGAAGATTCATCAGGGTCCGGGGGTGTGGGAGGCTGGGGACTGTCCAAACCGTGATCCTGGCGGGCTCTGCTTGGGTGCCGAAGGAGCTCCGGCACTAGCGACAGGGTGGCCAGGGGTCGCGGCGAAGACTCCGAACACCAACCTTTTTCCCGTTGCCGTGTTCCACCCAAGCCTGTATCTACTGTACATCGTGTTGACTGAACTGTTGCCAGCCAATGGGGTGTGTCGGCTACTGTCCAACTAGCAGACTGTGTAGACCATTCTACACTGCCAGCACTTGCCAGTCACCAGCCCTACGCACACAGGGGCCAGCCAGCTACCAGGTCAGTGGCATTTCCGTTCCGGTCAGCGACTCCTGCAGACCACCGCGCGTCAATGGAACTGTGGTCACAGATAGTGCTGCGGGCACGACTTGTACCACAACAACCCGCCACCAACTGCAATGTCAGCCGGCCGTGAGATGGGTGCAGTTCTCACGGTCATCGGTCAAGCCTCACCAGAGCTATGGGCAACCCATGCGGACAAGGGGCCCAACAGAAGCCGGCAACTGTGATAATGTGATATGTGATTTGCTCTGTGTTGAGTTATACTTTAACGTGTGTGTGCTAAGCGTGCACACCAGCCACCATACCGTGCACCAGGCTGTGGCCAGGCCAGAAGGTGACAGCAGACAACTGTTAGCTGGACAGTCAGGTTCCACAAAAATCGAGTCAGTTGTGCTGCAATGGTATGCTAAGACAGGCGTGGCTAGTCAAACGCCACCAACAAGTGAGCCTGTACCAGAGAAAGCGTCAGTTATGGTACAGAAGTACATGTCAAACCTGCACCAAAACCAGAACATGTGTTTGCGATCACCTACAAGTCCAGTGAGTACAGTGTGTGCGAATGCTCTACTGGTACAGGGCACTGATGAGCAGCTCATGCCTGTAGATTGTCTACTTGGTGATCGACGCAACAAGCTGGCCAAGTGTAGTGCAAGCAAAAAGCCTAGTCCAGGGCTACAGGTCAGCTGCAGTAACATTGGTGTGCAGTTCCATCAGACCAGGTCTAGTGTTCTGCACAAACCACCAATGAGGAATGTTCAGATGGTGAGTGACAGCCAAGAGGAATTCTCCACCAGCAGAAGCTCAGCTTCGTCACAGCCCCACTTGGCTTGGAATGGACTCCAAGTTAGCTGTAGCTTCAAGCAGTCAACCTTGTCGCACAGGAGAAAAAAACGTGCTACAAGCCTGAGCTGGTTGGAACGGGAATCGAGGATCCCCATGCATGTAACACTTCACACTGTCATCACTTGGTCTGTTGGGAGGACTGAGTCATCACCTCTCCACACTATCATCACTTGGTCCAGTGGAAGAATGGAGTCACCATTACAACAAGGGAGCAGATCGACATTGATGAGCAGTTTGAAGGCTGCAACCAGCACAGCCAAGCTGACAAGCCAACACTGGGATGTGCAGACTGCTGTGTTCAAGTCGCTCCAAGACTCCTTGTCTCCTGTCAGTAGTGCCATTGTTGATGTCCAGTGATCATCACTCAGCCGTTGGGAGCTGGGGAACCACACCATTTGGAACGCTGCACCGTGCAACAGTTCAATGGGTGTGCCAACGTGTGCACCTCTACCCATGTGGACATCACAGCTTCAGTGGTTCTGTACTGGATGCAGTAAGAGCACCAAGCAAGGGAAGCCATGTGTAGTGCTGAACCAAGTCAGTGCAAACAAGACACCACCAATCCTGCTGATGTTCCAGCAGAAGCAGTGGGGAGAATTTCAACCATTCACCTACCAGCAGCAGTCAACTGCCAAGCAAGGCAAGAAGTGGGAAACTATGGCCAGGAGAAACGCAACAGTGGTCGGTTTTCTGCCCACAAGACCGGCCTCCCCTGCCAGAACGTTTGCAGGAAGCAGACCTGCCAGGCAAGCCAGTTGGGTCCATTTTCACCAGAGTTGCTCAGTGCACATGCGTTCCTGCTGAGGGTCTAAGTCCAGCTAAAGGAACAAGCACAGCAGAGCACCACCTGATTGTGGATAGTCAGGAAGACACGTCAGGATTAGAGCCGCTCACTCAGTCACCTTTTCCTGACCTGACGACTGCACCCACTGACTGCCTATTCCGCAAACATGACTGCTCACACATCAACCGCCAGGGACAGCCGAAGCAGCCGGCCAGCGGCGGAAGAACCAGTGGCAATGTGAACACTAGCGCTGTGAGTCAGAAACGCAAGATTCAGAACAGCAACCATCATCATTGCAACCTGGCTCAACAACAAGCCGTGTTTCTACTTGGCAATCTGCTAGCGTCAAGTCAGTCAGTGGAGTGCTGCCACCATGTCAAATTCTGCTGCCGAAGTGGTTCCACCCATCTGACAAACGCTTCTTCACGCTGTAAAAGGCAGAAGTTAAGTCAGCGAGTCTGTGGATCAATGGTGCAAGCTGAACTGCCAGTGATGTCTACGCCTCAGGGTCAAAGCCACTGCACATCACTTGTCACCAGCACAGACCTTGGGTACCATAGCTTGTGCAGCTGTGACAACATCGGCATGTACATGTGTCACATAGCACCCATCCTGTACACTGCTATTGCTACATCACCACACATGAGGAACTGTTTGCAAATTGTGGTCAACCTTTCTGCGTGCCTTCAGAGCGCATGTTCCTGTCAACATTGCTACCAATTTGCCACTGTACCCATGGCGCCAGTCGATTCGCAAAGAATCCACCAGCCATTCCACATCCACCACAACAGAAGACCGGTAGAAGACGTGTATACGAAAAATACATGATCTGTGATCGTTGTGTGTGTAGTATGCCACTTTATTCTGCCGGTGCACTCTCCTTTTTTCAGAGAGGGGGGTGGTGTCATGTGTGTGCGAATGCGTATGATTGAGATGGTACCGGTTTTATGTGTGAGTGCCCATTGTATTCTAATTTGTGGTATGGACTGTGCAGGGTCACACGTATTGGTCTCGACCGGCCCAGATAAGCGCCGTCAGTGAGTTAGTCTTGCTCGCCGTTATGCCTGTGGTTGTTTACTAATAAAAGCCTAACTCGAGCCACCGCGACAAAGATGGCGTCCACTGGCAGCTCATACGCGAAGGAAGCACCTTGGTAGAGATACAGTTTGGTGAAAACATACCGGTCAGAGGCATCGAAATGATCTGTTATACCGAATTTAATAATATGCTGAGCATTGATCATCAATGTACCGTTTATTTCAATTACACTGTGTAAATCAATATAAATCTTTGTCAATAGACCAAAAGACTTTGCCCACGGCTGCACTAAACTCTTTCTTCTGCACCTCATCTGTCCGAATTAGGTAGAAATTGTCTTTCTGAACGAACAGGAACGCATCTTTGTCACTGATGCTGCTGCCGGGCTCCAACTCGTAAATAAAATCCCAGAAACTGCAACAAATACACCATCTCGCTTCATTATTTAGACTGATTAAAGTGGCAGCTCTGTCTCCGTATTCGGCTAGAGCTTTCTCTAGACTGGTATACTTGGTGCACATGTGCGGTTTATCATCCGGTAGGTAGTTTCCTGCGCGGTCTGAGTTGCAGCCACAACACCGATTTTGAATAATCCATTTTAGTTTCTTTTTCAATTCATCCAAGTACGCCACAGTAAAAACAGAATGCAATATCTTTTCCTTTTCATCCTGACTCTGCCATGGATTGAAAAAAGCCGTCTTCCACTTATAAATGGCCACGCGTGGTGTCTGTCTGTTTGTTTGTATGGAACGTTCGTTTTTAAGCTTTAAGAGCGATTTTTTCTGGTATTTTCGGTGATTTTCTCGATCTTTTCGCAATGAGAGGCTGACACAATTTTGGGACTGCTATTTAGAATCGGAATTCCGTTAATATCTAATTATTAAATTAATGATTTCTTTCAAATCAACTTTGGGCAGTTTGTGTGAAGCACCGCTGTGCTGCGCGCATGGCAGTTGGCGATGTGGATAACCCGTTCGGCAGGTGTATCAATGTATCATATTTGGTGTTGACGCTGGGCAGGCTACAATTCAATGGTTTTTACCCAATTTTAAGGTTATGAAGCAACATTGAGTGACTGTCAGATCGGCTCCTACACGCCTTTTTGAGGCATAAGTGGCTGGAGCTGTTTTGATGGCGCTTGAGAACAACAATGCAGAACAACTGCAAGTACAAGACACTGAGCAAGACGACCAAGATGCCTCTGAGCATTCCATCTCAAGCATCAAGGACAGAACTCTCTACATCCCCACAGCTAGAACCTGTCTTGAGACTATGTCTCTAGCTGCCATTGCCAAGTCCATTGGAATGGAGAACATGCCTGACTTACAGCCTCAATTCCTCTACAGAGTCCGCAATGCGCTGAAATTGATCTACCCCAGTAAGGCAGATTGGGTGTCAATAGGTCCCAAACGTCAACAGGGCCCACGTCAACAGGTCCCAAACGGCAATAGGTCCCCTGCGTCGATAGGTCCCAAGCCCCGTCGACAGGTCCCAAACGACAATAGGTTCCCTGTGTCGATAGGTCCCAAGCCCCGTCAATAGGTCCCAAACTAAATTCGGCTGACTTGCTAAAGGCCGGCAACCGGAACTCAAGTGCCCTCCAGGCATGGACTGTCATAATAAAACATAATTGAGGCGGCGGGCGGTGATTACAGAAGGAGGAGCGACAATGAATGACCTGGACAGGGTGTTGCGGTGGATCGGTGGATGAAGAGTTGAGTTGGGATTCTTTCCCTTTATTCGGGAACAGGAACAACAGTATAACAATTGGGGGTTAGCTGTCCACAACAGCTATGGTACAATTCGGCTCGCTGTTCACAACAGCTATGGTAACAATTGGGCTCGGCTCTGCTACACAATCAAGTAGCGATGGATAATCAATTTGGTTTCAGATACACAATGGCCTGGCTGGGCCCTTATATAGCTCAACAGAAAGTTCTAGAAAGTTCTAGAGCATGACAATGCACGCGCCTATACATACAATGTATAGAAAGTTCTAGAAAGCCACGCCCACCAACCAATCGGAAGCGAGGCATAGAATATTCTAGAAACAAAATGGCACTCCTATACTTTCTACATGGAATATTCTAGAACAACAATTCGGCACGCGCGATAACTTTGTAGTAAAGTGACGTGACATGACGTCATCTAACCTAATACAATTGCACTTGACTGCGCTAATGCGCCATAATCTATGCCTAGCCTAGGTCTACAGCAAAAATATACTTTAGTTCTTTGCCATTCTCGTGGCTTCCGAGACACTCCCCAACGAAGAGTGTCTGCTCGATCGGTCCATCTTGAGCTTGATTGGGCTCCAGGGCGACTAGAGCAGCTTCTGTAGATTTTTTGGGGTAGTCGTATTTGACTCTTCCATTCAGAATCAACCCAAATTTGGAGTCGGAAAGGTAGAGTCCTTCACTCAGTTGAATCTTCTTTTCTGTCAAGATGAAGTCCCCATAATAGTCGCTGCCAATCAGCAGTTCGATTGGAGTTGCTTTGGCCTCCTCTGAGAGATCATCTGCTAGTAAATATTTGTTGAGCTCCGGCTTCAATTGGTAGATATCCAGTTGGTTGTGCTGGTACTCCTTTTTGATAATTTGAGGGACCGCACGAGCTTCCAAAGTAGTGTGACTGCCATCCTTCAGCTTGAGCTTGACTGTGACCCTATAGGTGCCGATCACCATTGGAACTGAAGATCCGAATGTCATGATGGAAAGCGGTTCCTTCTTGCCCATCTTCAGCTGGAGCTTCTTGGCCAGATCCAAAGTGATGTAGCTGCGCTCGCTTCCAGTATCCATCAGCAGCCGAACATCCACTGTTTCGGCAGGGTCCCGTGCATTCACAGCCACAGTCCTTGCAGTTGGCAAGATCGCCTTTGCTCCATAGGCAAGCAAGCAAGCTTTGTGTCCTTTGGCTTTGGGATCCAATTCTCCTTCTTCTCCTTCTTCTTCTTCTTCTTGAGCAAGTTGAACAAGCTCCCTTTGGCCATTCTGGTTTCCCTTTCGGAATTCTTCTTTGATTCGTCCTTTGGGGAACTTGTCTGGGCACAAACTTGAGTGATGTACCCCTTCTTTCTTGCAGTAGTAGCATGGCTTCATGCTCATGCACTTGTGGCTGAGGTGATCTTGCCTGAAGCAGATGTAGCAGCGGCCTTTGATCCTTTCCTTTCTGGCTTCAATGGTGGTGAATTTTGGGCATTCATTATTCCAGTGAAGTCCATTGCAGAAAATGCAGCTCCTTGTTGGTTTCTGGTTCACTCCAGCGAATAGGGCTTCGGTAGTTGTATGCTGGATTGGCTTTGGAAGGCTCCTTTTGGTGGCAATTGATTGAGATGAGGAGGAGGAGGAGAAAAGTTCCAGTGATTCTTGCATCATCACAAGCCATTTGAGCTTTTTCCTCAATAGGGCTGTTGTCCATTTTTCTTCTGGATCCTTTTGTTTCTCCAGCTCCATCATAGTTTCTCTGGGGAGTTTGGACTTGATTGTTGTGATGAGTGCTGAGTTCTCCACATCTTCTCCCAATGCTTCCAGTGAGCGAAGAATCTTCTCGATCTGGTCATAGGTGGTTTGAAGCTTCTGGGAGTCATTGGGGCAAGATGGCAAGTCCGACAAGGCTGCATGGTGGGCATCCACAACTCGTTGCTGGTTGCCAAATCGTTCTTGAAGCAAGTTGACAGCAACGTCATAGTTCTCGTTGGTGACTTGTAAGCCTTCAAGAGAGTTCTTGGCCTTGCCTTCCAGGTTGCACTTCAGGTAGTTGAGTTTGTCCACTTCCTTGAGTGCTGGATTCTCATGGATGGCTGCAGAAAATGAGTCCCAAAATTCTTTCCATTTGAGGAGAGATCCATCGAATTTGGGGAGTTGGAGCTTTGGGAGCTTGACTGTTGAACCATTGATAGTAGTCGATTGAACAGAGGTATTCAGCTTTTCTTGATGGCTGTCCTCTTCTTGTTTCATCTGAAGCTCGAATCTTCTTTGACTGTCTTTGTCTTCAGCTCCCAGTCTCTCCAGTTCCAGTTCCTTCCTGATGTTTTCTTGGATCTGCAGCCTTCTTGTTTCCTCATGAAGTTGAATTTCCGTCTTTCTGGTTTTTTCTTGAATTTGGAGCCTCCTTGTTTCTTCTTCCATCTCCAGCTTTCTCAGTTCTCTGTCCTGATCTTCTTTCTTGAGGCGGTCTTCTCTCTCTTGTTCTTCTCTGTTGAGGCGATCTCCTCGCTCCTGCGCTTCCTTTTCTTTTAGCTCCCTTTTGTCATTGAACTCCAATTGAATCTCCATGTCGTCCAGGGTGTCATCAGCCTTGGAGACCAGTTTGGAGAGCATCTCTGAGGTCTGCTGGAAGTTTGGGTCCTCTTCTTTCGAACTTGAGGCAAGCTTGGTGAATTGCTCCAACAGCCTCTTCAAGGTGGTGCTCTTCCTCTTTAGTCGGATTTGGAGCTTGGCGATGTTGATAGAAGGGGGCTCTTCCTGGTTGAGCAGATCATCAGAAGTAGACAGAATGTTGATCACTTCTTCCTTGATGGCGGCGATGGAGTTGAGTAGTTCCTTGGCCATGTTGATGATAACCACTCGCTGCTACCAAATGTTGCGGTGGATCGGTGGATGAAGAGTTGAGTTGGGATTCTTTCCCTTTATTCGGGAACAGGAACAACAGTATAACAATTGGGGGTTAGCTGTCCACAACAGCTATGGTACAATTCGGCTCGCTGTTCACAACAGCTATGGTAACAATTGGGCTCGGCTCTGCTACACAATCAAGTAGCGATGGATAATCAATTTGGTTTCAGATACACAATGGCCTGGCTGGGCCCTTATATAGCTCAACAGAAAGTTCTAGAAAGTTCTAGAGCATGACAATGCACGCGCCTATACATACAATGTATAGAAAGTTCTAGAAAGCCACGCCCACCAACCAATCGGAAGCGAGGCATAGAATATTCTAGAAACAAAATGGCACTCCTATACTTTCTACATGGAATATTCTAGAACAACAATTCGGCACGCGCGATAACTTTGTAGTAAAGTGACGTGACATGACGTCATCTAACCTAATACAATTGCACTTGACTGCGCTAATGCGCCATAATCTATGCCTAGCCTAGGTCTACAGCAAAAATATACTTTAGTTCTTTGCCATTCTCGTGGCTTCCACGACACAGGGTACAAGACAAAAGGTGGACCCCGGTAATAAACAGATCATGCCTCTTAGTTGCAATGGAGTGTAGGTGGAGGCGCGTGTTCATTCCTAGGCTGTTGCTACGTAATTATGGCCGATTACGGACGGTTTGAGGAGTTCTGTGCTAAAACTGAGCGTGGTACTCATCCCATGCTTCATTACCAAAGCGTACAACACGCTGGTTTTGTCTTTGAATTGGCATACAAAAGAGGAATTTTTATTACTATGCTATAAAGCCTTGGCTGGAGACACGCACTTTAAAACAGAAGAGGGATGGCGCTTTATCGCCTTTAATTTGCTTAGTGGCTTGGGACCAGTAGCCGTTTGAGCCTGACAAAACCAGATATTACCTTAGTTTAAATTTAGTAGTGAACGGATTTTTAAACAAGCACATTTCAGTCTGTAATTGCTATACTATTAAAGCTAAAAGTTTAGTAACTGCACTAAGCAAAGCTCATTTTCTGGGCTACCGAACCATTCATCGACTGCCGGTATGTACGAGTCCGTCCAGCAGCTACAAGACTGTAAAGGCATTTATTCTTAACCAAATCGGCAAAAATCATTAAAAAGCGAAATATTGATGAAAAAATTATAATCCAATAAAATCACTTAGCACCAAGGGATTTTTGGCCATGCTGAATCAAAATATTTCATTTATTTTGGAAATATCCTTTTGGTTTTAAACAACTGGCATATCGAGCGTATGTAAACGTGTTCATAATGCTGCCTGCAGATTTCACCCAGTCTGTGAAAGCAAGGGCAGCAAAAGCATAATGAGGGAGGGCGCAAAACTTCGTTTTAAGTTGCTTAATTGCTCGGGAAATGTTGACGCAGGTCGGCTGTAGTCGTTTGGGACCTATTGACGGAGCTTGGGACCTGTTGATGCAGTCGGCTGCAGTCGTTCGGGACCTGTTGACGTTTGGGACCTATGGACGGGACCGGGGACCTATCGACGCAGGGGACCTATTGTCGTTTGGGACCTGCCAACGGGGCTTGGGACCTATCGATGCAGGGGACCTATTGCCGTTTGGGACCTATGGACGCGATACCGTAAGGCAGCCAGAGACAATGTCTTACTTGAAAACCTGTGCATAGACGAGCAACTTTTCCTACCAGAACTGCCTTATGGGGAACGCTCCTCAAAGAGACGGGTGCTGTGCCTGTATGGCATCCCTGTCCACGAGACAGAAGCCAACATAGAAACATGGTTAAAGGAAAAGGGACTCAAGCTGACTGGAGGTTTCCGTTGGCTGACCTTCCGCACCACAGGCAGATCGATCCAGATAGAAGCTCCCAGAGAGCTGGAGATTCCAGGTTTTCCTGGTACCAATCATCCATGGTCAGGAAGAGGAAAATCAACATCTGGTACTGGGGAATGGAGCGCTGGTGCAAGCGGTGCCTCAAAAAAGGACATGACAGTAAACACTGCAATCCACCAGAAGCCAAGACTGCTGAGAAGGTAGTCACAGTCCTAATCGATGAAGTACCAACTGAGGAAGGTCAAGAGCGGCCAGTAGCTCATATCGAGACACCACATTTGCCAAAAGGAAGCTACAGCAAGGTAGCTAGGAGTTCAGCAGTGGTTTTGCCACCTGAAAAACAACAGCTTAAGGACAGACTGCACACTGAGTATGGCAACAATGTCACTGCCTTCTTTACCAAAAGCTTTGTTTTCTCAAATCACTACCCCTGCAAGTTTGTTGTGGATGGAGAGACTTTCACTTCCACAGAGCAGTACCTCTTCGTCAAAAAGGCCAGGCATTGTGGCAAAAAGAAGACAGAGCAGCAGATGAAAGAAAACAATGAAAGTTCGCTGAACAGCAGCTGGAGGTAGCCAATGAGGCAAAGTTCAGGCAAAACTCAGAACTACGCCATCAACTTTTCTTGACATGTGGCACCAGACTGGTGGAAGCATGTGCAGACAAGTTGTGGTGAATTGGCCACAGACTAGGAGACCCTAAAAACAACAACCCTGATGAATGGACTGGACTCAATGTGTTCGGTGACCTACTGACACATCTGCGAAGAAGACTCATGAGTGAATATCCAGCAGAATCTAAAGAAGCTAGAGAAGCAAAAAAAGGTGTAAAACGTGTGCTCAGTGCCTTTCTCAGTGATGATAGTGCAGATGTGACTGGTAAATTAGCTAAAAGCATTAGTTGTTTATCCAGTGTATAGGATTGCACAGATTAGTATACTGCCAATGCCAATGCAATACAGTTACCTACTTGATACTTGTTGATTAAAAAAAAAAAATACCCAAAAACTTGAGCTATTCAATACCGCCGTTAGCACCCGATCCATGATGATTGTGGTGCAATATTCGCGATGCTATGCGAATGACGTGCATGGCAGTTGGTCACCTCTTTGACGTCGTTTGGGTGTGAACTAAACGATTCGGTAGACATACCGCATGACGGCCGCTATGCTATTTTAGAATTGGAATTCCGTTTACGGTATTAATGATTTCGTTTTGGCCTCTTTTAAATTTCGCGCTGACTTTGTGGCATGTAACTACAGCCATGTGAAGCATATGATTATGGTGTTCAGATATTTGTTTGTTTGGTCCAGTACATAAATCGCCTGCTCGAAAAATCGATGCGGTACGGACAAGCGGTGTGATGTGGTACAAAGTTTTGTTTCGTGAAATCGCCTAATCTGCTGGAAACTTGAAAAACAACAAAAAATTGTGCAGCAAGAAAACGGAAAATTCAGTAGGGGGCCGTCCATAAATTTGGAAGTTCGGTGAGGGGGTGGGGGGTTGGTGCAAAAACTTTGCCTAGCTTCGCATGGGGGTGGGGGTACAAGATTTATATCCTGCGTAGCATGTACGCATGTATCACGATCAGCTTTTTTATAGCATGTATCACATTACATACGCCTGTATCACGATCAACTTTCTTATGCGCGCGAAGCGCGCAATGGCGTCTAGTTAGACAAATGAGCAAGGAGCCACCTGGAAACATTACATAAACTCTCTAGCAATCTGGTCAACAATGAATTGCATGTCAACCAGCTCTGTATCAGGATTGTATATGTTTCCGAAATAAACCACGGCCTGTTTTTTTTTCAGTTTTTTCCGTTTTTTTTCGGTTTTTTTCCTAAATCGCGGAAAAAAACTCCAGCCGAAGTTCTGAGTATCCTAGATTGGGTTTATGATTCTAACGCTTTCTAGCGCCTTCCTCAGTCTTTTCATACCAGAAATGCACGTGTTACATAGATATAAATCACGAAACAGGCATGAAACAGTCCCTGACAGGCTTCATCAATAAACCCTATATGCAAATTTTCTTACAGCAGTTTGAATTTTTATTTTTTCATGCCAAATTTAGTCTTTTCTGTTGTTTTTCTAACAGTTTTGAGTCAGTATGGCCTATTATACATCGCAAAAGTCCATTTTTTGCTAGAAAAATGACATAAATTAGCTATTTTTAGCTTGAGTTTTTTTCCGGGATTTATGTTTTTTTCTGACCCTTGGGAAAAAAACCGGTTTTTTTCCTGAAAAAAACGGAAAAAACACCGGAAAAAACACACCTCACATCCCTGCTCTGTATTTATACTAAATCTTTTGTTGACAAAATTCAAAACTAAACTGTCATTCTTTACAAAGTCTGAACTAAATTGGTCGAGAATAGTTTGTAGGGGAATGCCTCTGCACCGAAAATACAGAAACAGTATACAGTACTGTCCGCATACCGAAGTAAGTGGAGTTTGCAATTGTTTAGCGCCTAGCAATTACTGCCATTCCACACAGTTCTGATTCAGGTAAGACCTTAGAATCGGCTATCTGCCATATGAATCGAAGTAATCTCCAAAACCTTCCTTATCTATGTACAGCGCCACCCAATGTTTTCCAGGTTTGGATTTGGGGTCTGTGTTAATTACAAAAGTGGCGCGATGCGGCGGATTTCTAGGCAGGCAGTCAGACGTTGTGTTGTTTTGACCCAAAATCAAATAAGAACCAGAACAACAAACAAAATAGCTTACTTTGGCCACATTGAGCAAGTCCACATCATCAAATTGACTTCTGAGTCTCCAGATCTCACTACCATCAAGAGAGTGAGAGAGAGAATTCTCCAGAAGAGACATTTCAGCAGCAAGCAAAACAACAAGAATGAGCAGTCTCGGCTTTCGGCTCCTTTATAGGGAGTTTGTCTGCAGACCAAGTTTGTCTTGAGACCAAGTTTGTCTTAAGACCAAGTAGTATGACTCATGCGTTGTGTTTGTCTTAAGATTTATGACGTCATCGGCAAAAGTTTGTCTGCAGACAAACTACTGAAAGCTATTTTTAGTCAGTTCTTTCACTTCCAGTTCATTGTTCATTGTGTACTGGTGAAAGATGGCGGCTCCTTTGTCTCTGCAACAACTCTTGGATCGCGACGGAATGATGACAGAGGACTACGACAACCGGTACCGTAAACCATGCAATCAAACCTTCAACTCTCGCGGCAACCTCATCAACCACATGCGAGGCATTCTACATAGATGCCGATGGAAGCTGGTGCCACCTCTTGACTTGGAACTTGTGAAAAAGCGAATCGCCAAATTAAAGGCTTTGTTGAGCACACCTCCACAGCACATCGATGGTGAAACGACTAAACCACCCCCTCCAACCCCCCAGACGCCAAGGAAAACCCAATGGGATCAGCGGCCTCTGGCAAAATTACAAAAAACCAAGGATGAACCTCAGAGACTAGCCAAGGAGATACCTCTACCAAAACCGACACTGTCCAGACCAACCTCGCTGGAAACGCTGAAGGTGGTACAGCCTCTACTTTCCTACTCAGCCTACATGTGCAAACCTTGTTTCAGACTTTCCAGAAATATGCCGATACTGAAGTTGAACGGAAAACTGATCGTGCAATTCCCGCTGTGTGACAGTTGTGTGGAGGTTAACACAAAGATGCGAGATGTATACGCCGAGTGTTTGTTCAAAAACTGATACAGTCTGCGCACCACTGAATAAACTATTGATTTTATCATGTATATGGAACACCGCTACTGCAGGAAAATCTTTATCACACAACAGTGTTCACTTTTGTGAGGTACTGGAACCACTCATTTCTTCTTGCAACACATCAGTTTCTTTTTGATTTTGTGGTTATCTGACTTGCTATCATTGGCATCTTCCTCCAACTCCTTCAGGTCGTCATCATCGATTTTTTCCTCTTTCTGTTTGGTCGGGTGTTGCTCTGGCGCGTTTTCTTCGGCCGGCTCATTTTCAAATAGGAGCACAGCCAAATCTATTTTCTCCTTGTTCTCATTTGTAAATAGCAATTCTGCCAGGTCAATTTTCTCCTCTTTCTCCTTACTCATTCTTAGATCGACAGACAAATCTTGTGCCACCATTCCCGACCTGAACAAATGGATACAATGACTAAGTTTTTAGAAACTACTGCTTTTATAGTGAAAGGAAATTGGGTAAACAGCTTTGTAAATGTTTTGAAACGTAATCTGAGCAGGGTTTTCAGATAAAACGATGGAGTAAACTGCACTCGCAGAATTAGTAAAAACTGAAATTTCTGGAAACAAACTTACCAAAATGTTCTGAAACATAATCGGAACATGGTTTTGAGATAAAAGACAGAGTAAACTGAACTTGCAGAATTAGTGAAGACTGAAATTTGTGGAAGCTGAATTATAGAAACAAACTTACCGAAAATAACTGAAAGCATTTTTTGTGCAAAAACCAGAACAAAGAGATAATAAATTAGCTCCTTACCTGAGCAAAGCGATAAAACAGATACTTACCAATAGCCATTGAACCAAAGCACTAGTCGGATAATAGGCTCACTCTGATTAAAAAATGAGACCCAAAATCCTTCTGGTAAGTCTGGGTTATGTGTTGTCGGCCTTGCCCAACACTTTGATCATAGCCAAGTGGAGTGTCAGATAATTGCTGAATAGATTAGAAAACAAAATTTGGAAGGCTGAAATAAATTTAAACATAAAACTTAAATTTGAAAAATAGAAATAAGGTTGGCACAAGAAAAGAGAAAAACAGAAATTTTGAAACTTATTTTGCGAATCTGCAGCCCAAGCTCCCAAGCAGTCAGAAGGTAAATGAGAGCCACAATCTTTGAGACAGTCTGTAAGAAGCAGGTGTTAGCGCACAAACGCACACCACAGAGATAAACGGGCAGAGCAGACAAGCAGAGAGTGTTAGGCAAGCGGTCAGGCATACAGATGTGGGCGCAAAAACTAGCTAGCCAATAGTTTACTACGTACGTTGTCACTACACACATGGTAGAGGGGCAGAATGCGGCTGGTAAAGTGCACTCAAGCGGCTTGGGCTGGCACAGAGCTATCTGGGTATAACCTTAGTATAGGTTACCAACGCACCACAGTTGATAGAGGGCAGAGTTTGAGCAGCTGAGAAGGCGGAGCCGTGACTGAAAAGTTTTGTGAATCGGTGTTAATAAAACCGCAATATGTATTGGTGGCAGACATGGTATTCAGTCGGTCGGCGCTTATCTCTAGAAGCAAAAAAACTTGGCTGCAGCTGGCACTAAACGAAAAGCAACATTTGCACTGGTAAACAATGGACGTATGAAGCAAAAAACCAGTAGCAATTTGTTTAACAATGTACGTATGAGCAAAAAGGAGTATCAACTGCAGAGTTTGAGTGGCAGAAGTGGAGTGACTGGTTGCGTAACCCAGCTAAAATCTGGCCGACCTATTTTATACATAGCCCTTTTACAGCTACTAGTCTAACCGACCATGTGGCTTAGTTGGTAAGAGCGCTGAGCCCATGTTTTAAAGGTTTCAGGTTCGATGTCTGCCTTTTTGCATAAAAATTTATCTTTGAAACTCCCGAGCGGGGCGGGAGGGGTGGAGTCGTAACGGGCGGCGCCTCAAAATGAGCCGGCGCGGCTTATCTGGAGACGGCTGGAGAGGCAGCGACGTCCATGACGTCACTGCCCCGCCAGCCACCCGCCCCTTACTACTGTGCTGCAATGCAATCTACTGTATGCTGTTGCATCTAGTGTGGGTTTGTATATTCAAATATACAAATACAAATTTGTATATACAGCTGTATACACAAATGCTTTGGATATACATATACATATACATATACACATGGACTGCTGATGCAATATTCAATATACAATGAAGCATGAATGTTGTACTGTACATCATTCTGGTATTCTGTGTGTGTATTTGTATTTTCTATATGCGGTCTTCTTATCCTGTGTGTCTGTGTCTCTGTGCATTACTAGTAAAAGACTTTGCATTGGTGCCGAGACTCTCATCCGCCATCCATGATACCCAGTTCTGCACCTACAACTGTTTCTACAACTTCTCGCCGTCGCTACAACTACAACCTCTCTATTGTCTCACTCGCTAGAATGTGCCTTTCAACTGGTCTACAGATGTGAATTTGGTGTTCCAGACTCTAAAGGACCGCATCGCCCAATGTGTTGCTCTTCATTTTCCATTGACAAATAAAGGCAATTCCTGTTGCAAACCGATGCCTCTTCCGTTGGCCTTGGCGCTGCACTCTATCAAATTCTTCCAGACAACTCGCATGTTCCACTTGCTTTCATCTCCAGGACACTCAAGGGTCGCGAACGTTGGCTTCCCACCATCTACAGAGAATTACAGGCTGTTGTTTGGTCACTGCATGAACTCGATTGTATCCTCAAAACATCAACTGCTCCTGCCATTGTGCAGACTGATCATAAGCCGCTCCTAGCAGCTCAAAAACTATGGAAGGAATCACGTCCCAACAATGAAATCGCATTGTTGATGGATAAGATCTCAAACATCGAAACCCACTGCGGTCTCACCTGGCGACACATTCAAGGCTCCACCAATACCCTGCCTAATGCCTTGTCCCGCATCCATACCCTCCACACTTTGCCAGTTCCCTCAATTTCAACTACCGATATCAAAATGGCCAGCTTGGAAGAAATGGATCGGTTGTTGGACTTGGGTTTGCATAACTATGATGGTCTCTGGTATTTTGAGGAGGCAGACCCAAATCGGCTCCGGCTTTACATTCCCCAAAAGCTGGTTAGTACTCTTCTGGATGAAGAACATTTGGGGCAAACAGGTGGTCATTTTGGGAAACGAAAGCTTCTCAGCACTCTACAGCTCAAATATTGGTGGCCAACTATGCATCGAGATATGGATCGCCATGTTAGCCAGTGCAGCATCTGTCAGCGTTTCAATCCAGGTCAAGCCTCTCAATCAGCGCCTGGATTTGTGCAAGTCGATCACCCTTTTGACTGCTGCTCAATTGATATTGTACAGTATCCTAAAAGCACTTCCGGACACGCCTATGTGCTAGTGATGGTCAATTACTTCAGCAAACATTTATTTGCTTCAAAACTTAAGCAGTTGTCATCTGTCAAAATTTCGCAGAAGTTAGAAGAGATCTTTCACATTGGTGTGCCTAAGAAGTTGGTCATGCACAAGGCAACCTATTTTGTCTCCTCTTCCTTCAAACAATTCTGTAGACAGAAAGGCATCGACCGGTTCATTCTACCCCTTATCACCCAATGGGAAATAGCATGGCTGAGTGTGTCATCCATACTCTAACTATGATTCTTAGCAAGAAAGTTGAGGACAACCCTCTGCTATGGCCAAGCAAGTTGCAAGAATCTGTGCGCGCCTATCAGCAATCGATCCACTTGTCAACTGGTCTCCCTCCTCAGCAGCTCGTCTTTCAATCAGACCAATCCATTCTCTCTTCTATTCATAATCGTCTCTTATCTCAGCAGCTCCGGCGTTGGGACCA